>CM034354.1:99051452-99063790 GCA_019925275.1 Mytilus edulis
AATACAAATCGTCTCTGACTTTATCCATTGTTTATGTTACCCCTTAAACCTATACAAATGCTAAAGCTTTCATACGCGAACCATATTTTCAAAAGTAGTACTTTAAGTGACCTAAAATTAGATGTCCAGTTTGTAACCCGGATTTGTGTTTTTCCTCAATCGATTTATAACTTAGCGGTATACTACTCTTTATTTATCCCATGAATAGATTACCCTAGCCGTATTTCGCACATTTTGTTTTGAATTTTTTAGTATAAATATGCCACAATACAAATCAAACCTTTGTTAAGAGTTAATTTATATTGATGACCATATCAATGATATGTTGACCTTTTGGACCTTTTAGACTGTTGATACTCTCTTTGTTCTACTCAAACAGAATATGGCGGAATAACGACATATAATTGTAATTGTAAATATATATTGAAGGGAGGTAAACAGAAGACAATAACGAAATCTGCGCTTCGTAGTTACGTGTATATACATGTACATTTCATACTTTGTATTGTTTAGGAATTTTGTCATAAAAATCTTAATTTATACAGTATTATATAATGTTTTGATCGTGCAAAATTTCACTATTTTCGCCTTTAAGTTATATAAAGTTATAAGAAGATTAATGATGAGACAACTATCCAATGATCTATTGAATAAAAAGATACGTCTTTGTTGACGTTTTGGACTAAAGATCACTGGATTCCATTCATGCATTGACCCTTTAGTGTACAGACATTTTTCGTCTTGTCATACTCTGGAGTAGAACACCGAGAGTCCGTGATGCAATTTCTTGTACACTGTATGCGACTGTCCACTACAGATATTTCTATAACTGGACCTAGATATTTATATCCGATGTTTCCACAAGCATAGGCTGTATTATAGCCTGGAACTCCTGAAATGAAAACAAATTGTATTGGATTTTTTTCAAGAGAGTCAAAGGAATATTTAAGTGTGTAAAACTGGACATTTGAAAGAATATTTTTTCTCCGATCTATAGTGTAAACCAGTTGCCATTATTAATTTAATAAATTATGTGGATCATGTTGATAAAAGCTAATAAATGTTTGAAATGTAGAAATGTTCAGCAGTTTTTGGTCCTTAAAAGTAATATTGTTTCGCTGAACTATGAACATGTGTAGGTTAAACTTACCAATTAATACAATGAATGTTTTTATCATTTGTTTTTTTTTTTCAAGAAAGGAATACACTAATGATTAACACTCCATTTATGAATATCAATGTCACAGTTTAATGTGTATGTTACAATGTATTGAAATTCAACTTCTTCAAAAAGCTCTATTTTTCAGTCCCTTTTCCCCAAATTTGATGTATTAGATTACATCTACATCTATCTGGTTTTTTTTTAAACTTTTTGATTTGAAGGTCACTGTGAAGTCAGCGAGTAAAGAAATTTGTTATCTGGGCCGGAAAAACAATGCGAATGTTATTTACATATTTTAATTAAAGCTCAAGTCTGAAATGAAAACTCTTAAAAACGATAATCTGTCATAAGCATACCTGTCCTCAGGTCTGGTCAAAAGCAGACTTGTCAACATGTCTGGTCAGAAGCAGACCTGTCCACAGGTCTGGTCAGGAGCAGACCTGTCCACAAATCTGGTCTGGGGCGGATCTGTCCTCAGTCAGGACTGGTCAAACGCAGACTTGTCCACAGGTCTGGTCTGGAGCAGACTTATCAATAGGTCTGCAGCAGTCCTAAAAAAGTAGACCGTAGGTCTGGTCCACCAAGGACGAAGTTAACTTGCTTGTCTGCTTAAAAATTCTCAAGTTAACTTAGAGAGCAGTCAAAATGTCAGCTCCAAGTTAACTTTTGTCAAGGTTATGGAGTGCACCCATCTGTACTTCGCCTATTTTTTTTAATAGATATATATATATATATATAAAACGTCTGAATAATAATCAACGATTTTTCCCCTTTGATGAGTTTATTTATATTTTTAAGGTCAGTGAGGTTATTGAGAAATGGTTAAACTACACGCATTCATTAAACAAAAACTAGAGAATCATATCACTGACCATGATTCACAGCTCAGACAAAATGCAGGGAGGAAATACATAGGGTTAATCCGATTGACTTCTTATAACAAGTGTTAAGTTTGTGTATTGTATTGCAATTAAGTTTGTTAACTATTTGGGAAATTGTTAGTTGTGAGTTCGAACCCCGCTCGTGTGAGTGCACTCTATTCCAATCTTAATTGACTAGGATTGTCAGTTTTCCTATCGAAGGTCGGTGGTTTTTTCCGGGACCTGTGGCTTCCTCCACTGGCTGCCACGACATAGCCTACATGCGGTGCTTAAAAAATGACGTTAAAAAACCACAAAATAAATAATAATAAATATATGGTACACATGTACACATACTGTGCGACGATGTATAGCAAATACGGACTTAAATTACTTGTTTGCAGAAGAATGTTAAACGATAGAAAAAGCAAATACTGACTTTACTAGTTTGCAGACTATTCATGGTTTTATTATATATGTTTAAGGTTTGTAGAGGAAAACAAACAGTAACGAACGAAAAAAGAGATGAACTACGTTTCATGGAATCAACTATTAAAGAACAGTATTACGTGTTGCTAAACATGGTGAGATTTTGGCAATATTGCAGATAGCCAAAGTATTTGGTGTTCAGAATTTGAATATTAGAGGAAAATCCCTTCTTTACGCCCCATTTTACAAACTTTTGGATTTACTACTGTTTGTATACCCCAGCCGTGGCGGAAGGGATGCTAAGAGTTACCATTTTCTGTCAATTTTGTTTGTCCGTAATTCCGAACTCTTACTTTTATTTGCCTCTACCGAAAGTTAAGAAACTTATATCAATGCCTATTACTACAATATACAGATAAATGAGATCTTGGGTTGATTCACTTTTAACATTCTCAATGTATGTCGCTTTGTAAAGTTATATACTAGCGATGGCATCATATATGTCCCATGCATATATTCCATTATTTTTCTTTTACATGTTTTTCACAGAAAAAAAATCATTTAGTTTTACTTCTTTTTTTTACATGGATTGCATATGAATTTTGAATACATATATAGCATGAAAAAGAAGAAATGGTGTTATTACCAATTACATTGTTCGGAAGAGACCAAATTACAGAAATTACCAACTATAGTTCACCGTACATCCTTTAACTTTGAGTTATTTTTGTTATATTTTACAAAAATACATCTCTGGGGAATATTAAACTGAAATTGGCAACAATCATTATTTGGGTGTCTAGTTTACAAATTAGTCGGTTAACCGTGTCTACCAACTTTTAAAAAGCCCGACATCGTTTCAAGTAGATCATAGGGGTAAAACACAAGTTTTGTCCATTAATTTTGATAACGTTATAAATAGAGAAAGTCTGAAAGGAAAACATTTGTTCAGATTAATGAGCTCTACCAAATTTCCAGATATACGTCAAAACAGTTAGACAGATTACTAAAAGATTTGAGACAAATTCTAAGAAGAGTTATTGCCCATTTATGGCAAATTTTACGATTTGTTTTCGTCTTTAATTTTGCCTTTTATCATAAAACAAGATATAGAGAGAATCGTTTTTTGTTAGATTGTTAGATAAAAAAAACACTCTGAATCACAAATTCTATCAGCAAGAACAGATCAATCATCAAGTCAAAGAACCTGAACAGACTAAAAGATCAGTAACACAAGATTAACAACATAGAGCTTTTTGGCACGTTCTATTTTGGCCTTTTATGTTAGAGAGTGTCCTTTGTTTTATATGATCAATGACCAAGGTGAACGACACAGGCTCTTAAGAGCCTCTAAATATGTTGTTTTATAATAATGACGGGTGTGTGTTTTTGCGTGTGTGTGTGTGTGTGTGTGGTTTGTGGTAATTAAAATAGTAAGTGTGACACGCTCAAAGCTTTTGATAGTCCAATATAGTTTAAAAGTTATTGAATTGTAAACAGTTTTTACACGCCACTTTTGAAGAATTGAAGGGTTCGGGGAGGGGTATTTGCCGAGCTTTCAAACCAGTTGTGTGTAAATTTTCTATTAATTAAATCGAGCAAAATGCCTTGCAATTTCTTATGAAGTAATTATTTGGAAACATACCGGAACATTACAAGAAATAAATTGAAAAAAATGCTTCTATAACTTTATATTAACTTTTTTTTTTAAAGTAATAAAAGTAAAATATAAGTACATACTGTACAGCTTGTTTATAGATTAACAATACTGATCAGGGTATTGTATGATTGAACAAGAGTTATTTATTTAACATCAGTTAGTTGTACCTAGATTACTGTAACACAAATCGCAACTGTGCCTTCGGCAAAATCCACATAAAAAATGTACATACAGTTCTTATGAAAACATATTGTGAATTAATGTCTTATCATTTCCCTAACCATGTAGCGTGACACAAGAAGCTTACAAACTCAAACAAAAGAACTGCAGAATGCAATCATCTATACGGCACACCTGTGACCTATATGAACTCTTGATAAGGCACTCCGAGTCCCCAATATCAATTGTGATCAACTTTTAAAATATATGTCATATTATGTTCGTTTAAAAATATATACCTTGGCTATTTTTGTTAATATTTGATACATAATATCTGTTAGATTTTAAAGTCTTTGTTAAGCAAACTCGTTCAAATATTTTTTGTCTAAAGATATTTTATTTCAATATTTTGAAATACGATCAGATAACGACAGGGTTTTCCCCCTATGTTTTCATGAATGGCATCTAGGTCTTTTGTGGAAAGTATGTTGATGCATGAAATGTTAGTAAACAAACACATGAACTATTTTGGTTTTCTTTCAAGGTCAAGAACGTAGAAATAACTAGTTCATATGATTTTACAGCTCATCGGCCCTACACTATTAAATCAACGCACATTTTACTCTATAAACCTCTAGCAAAAGTTTTACCGCTAATTATTGTTAAAACTGCTTTTACTTTTAAAGATATCAAAGGTACCAGGATTATAATTTAATACGCAAGACGCGCGTTTGGTCTACATAAAGACTCATCAGTGACACGCATAACAAAATAGTTATTCAGCCAAACAAATACAAAATTAAAGAGCATTGAGGACCCAAAATTCCCAAAAAGTTGTGTGAAATATGGATATGGTAATCTATGCCTGGGATAAGAAAATCCTGAGTGTTTCGAAAAAGTTCATACTTTTAATTTGTAAACAGGAAATTTATAATGAAAATAACCATTAATTGATATTCATATAAACACCGAAGTGCTGACTACTGGGCTGGTGATACCCATCGGAGACGAAACGACCATTAGAACCTTTTGCAATTTTTGGAAAGAGTTGAAAAACAAGATGTGGTATGATTGCTAATGAGACAATTTACTACATGATTATGGGGATGTAAACGAAAGAGGGCAGATAGAAAAAAAACTGACAACGCCATGGTTTTAAACGAAGAATTCATGACAAGTATACACATAATAGTACACAAGAAACAACATATAATTCTAAAGACTAAGCAACACGAACCGCATCACAAACTTGAATTGGTTTCATGTGTTCTAGAAGGGTAAGCAAATCCTATTTCACATTTTGCATCCGTCATATTGGTAATGTTATAACAAACGCGGTAAATATAGTGCGGTGACATAAGGAAGATTTTGTGTAATGTAATATTCCCAACGAACACAGACCTACATGTATATAATATATCATTCGAAACCAGAAACCTTGTTCTATAATAATATGCCGGTCTTGATTTATTTTGGAATTGAGGTTAAAGGTCATCTGTACACATTTGTGAAAATTTTGAAGGGTTTCAATTTTGACTTCTTTTTTCTAAATAAAACTTCAAAAATCCAGTTTTCAACCCATACAATGTTTAGAGCACATTAACCTTATAAATAATTTAAGTTCAGGTAAAGAATCTAGTGATATGAAGGTCAATACTTCAAAATTATTTTTTTAACTATCATATTTGGTGAGGTACAAATGTATCAAACCAAAGCAGTATTATACACACAAAGGTTCCTAGTTCGATTCCCGTTCCGGGATGAGCATTTCAGGGACTGAATTTTCGGGTCTCCCCCTTGACACCTTTTGCGAGAATGGTCTTGAGGAAACGATGATAGTCAGAAGGAGACGATAAATATCTGATCGTGTTAAGAGAGAGACATATCTCTTATAAGTTAAACACACCCTTGTAGATTTCAAAAAGAGCAGGCTAATGCCGCTACAAGCCAGTACTCGCACCCACAAAGAGGAAAGAAATTAATAAAAGTTGCAAAACTTATTTCACAATCCACTATAAATAAATATGTTTAAACTAAACAACAAACGAAGAACACCATGCAATGGGTTGTCAATGCAGCGATAAACTCCCGCACCCGGAAGCATACTTCAGCTGGCCCCTAAACAAAGATGTATACTAGTTCAGTGATAATGGAAATCATTTGAAATACCCAGTTATACACAAGAAACTAACATTACAAATTATACAAGACATGGAAAGGCTAGAGGTTCCTGACTTGGAACAGGCGTAAAAAATGCAGCGGGGTTAAAGACGTTTTTGAATATATCAACACTTATCCCTCTAGCCAATTTAGAAGGAAAAAAACACAAAACAATACGCACAGTAAAACTGTGTAGACTACTCGTTGCTTCTGTTTTTTTTTCTCACAATTATTGCTGCTTCCATAGTATTGTCTGTTGTTGTGTATTTTACTCTGGATAATGTCTATTTCATGCTCTGTTTGGTACCTATACTCCCCCCTTTTTTCCCTTGCAACGTACCACGAAAGGTAGTCGATATAAAAAAAAGAAGATGTGGTGTGATTGTCAATGAGACTATTCCAAAAAAACAAAAGGAACAACTGACACATACATAAACACATATAGGTCACCGTATTGGCTTTAACAATGTGTAAAACCCACATGCATAGGCTTCCATTTCCGAAATGACAAATGTAAAGCAAACAAAAAGTCGAACGGACTGATTAATGTACAAAATAAAATAAAGGAAAACAAGCCAAATATAGTTTATAGAAACAAACGACAACCATTACATTACAGGCTCATGACTTGAGACAGAAACACACACCAACCCTCCCATAACCAGGGACAGTTTGCACCAGTGCAACAGGTTTTACAATCATGCGTTATCTGCATAATCTTTATTTTCATCAACGACCAAAAGACGTTAATATTTCTACACATAATTAAAATTTCAGGGATTTTACAAAATCTCTGATTTTTTAAATTTACTGTAATATACATTTGAAAAGGATAGAAGGCAACAAACGCGAAGAGGACCAATTACTTTATAAACACTTTAAAAGATGTTTACGCATGAAATATGACCAACTTTTAAAATTTTCGATTTATAATGAAAGTTTGAAAATACACCTTAAAAACTGTTATTTCCATATCCATTGCATCACCCTGATACATTGTATTCAAGTTGATAAGTTATCAGTGCAAAATCTTTTATATCAAAACAAACGTAAAAGATACCTTGACATCAGCAGGTCAGAAAACAACGGAATTTTCCCTAAACAATTTTATAAATGGGAACAAGGTCTTAAACGAAATGTATATTGTTGTCAGTTGATTCTATTGATGGATACTACTTAAATTAACGCACATTTCAAAATTGTTTTTCTCTAAGCATTGCTGTCAACAGACAGATTGAAGGAGGTCATCATAAAACTAAATATCTATTGTGATATACATCCGTCATTGGGTTATTGTTCTATAATTTGTTTTTGTGTTCTTTTCTTATGGGCTTTATCTATCTGCCTTTGTGGGTTCTTGTCAGTATGTCCTTTTGTGCGTATGTGTTACATATTTGTTTGTTTCTATAGCGATTAATATCATAACATAATGTTGACTGTTGTACCCCTATTTTTTACATTTTTATCGAGTATGTCTGTATGTTAAGTACAAGTAGGAGGTTGAGCTAGCTTTAAAATCAGGTGGAATAAACCATTTTCTACGTAAGAAAATACCTGTACCAAGTCAGGAATATAACAGTTGTTATCCATTCGTTTGATGTGTTTGAGCTTTTTATTTCGCCAATTGATTCGAATATTTTGGTGATTTTACTTTTTGTGATGCTAAATATTGTAATTTCATAAGAATGTACCTAGTGTAATGCAACGAAACTGTGCATGTTTACCTTTTGTATTGTGCAATACCAATTGCGCCTGGATTTACCAAAAACGATCCGTGATCGCTTAATTTATTTTATACAAAAATGACCTGTTCATGTCTTTTAATTCAATACACAAATCGACATACACTATAATTATTTGTCCACTACATTTTTCTCTAAATTACACTGTGTTTTTTTTTTAACAAATGATTTGGTCAACTCTGGTTTAATTTAAACGATTTGAAAGAACTTGATGCACTAGCTTATATCTCACAATGTACACTACAAAGATAATAAAGGCTTGATCCCTCGAAATCGAGACTTGTTCACTTTTAGAGTCAACAGAGTCGGTCAACTACATCCTTTTTATTTTAATAGGACTAACAAAATTGACTTGTACATACACATCTTATATTAATAAAATTGAGAATGGAAATGGGGAATGTGTCAAAGATACAACAACCCGACCATAGAAAAAACAACAGCAGAAGGTCACTAACAGGTCTTCAAGTAGCGAGAAATTCTCGCACCCGAAGGCGTCCTTCAGCTGGCCCCTAAACAAATATATACTAGTTCAGTGATAATGAACGCCATAGTAATTTCCAAATTGTACACAAGAAACTAAAACTAAGATAATATAAGACTAACAAAGGCCAGAGGCTCCTGACTTGGGACAGGCGCAAAAATGCGGCGGGGTTGAACATGTTTATGAGATCTCAACCCTCCCCCTATACCTCTAGCCAGTGTAGAAAAGTAAACGCATAACAATACGCACATCAAAATTCAGTTCAAGAGAAGTCCGAGTCTGATGTCAGAACATGTAACCAAAGAAAATAAACAAAATGACAATTATACATAAATAACAACAGTCTACTAGCAGTTAACTGACATGCCAGCTCCAGACGTCAATTAAACTGATTGAAAGATTATGATTTCATCATATGAGTATCAGGCACAATCCTGCCAGTTAGGGGTTTAGTATCATACCATCATAACATATATGGGAAGAACATAACCCGTGTCATGCCAACAACTGTTTTTTTTGATAAAAGTGTTTAGTTCCGATGCAAAGACCTATAAGTGAATCAAATTAACGCCAAAATATGCAATCTTTAATGACCTGACAACAGTATCGTAACTATATCTCTTCTCAATAAGTCTATTTAAAGGTTTTGTTAGTTTCTTAGGTCAATACTGACATTTTTGTGCTTTATAAAGAATATTTCCATAAAAAAATTGGATGTGAAATATCTGAACGTATAAGAAGTATCATGTTGAGCTATATTTACGAATGATGTCCTTATACCGATGATAAAATTTAGTAAATATTTTGACTACATTGTGATATCGAAAACCCTGGTGTAATAATTTTTCAGTAATACATTCATACAAGTGAGAGGTTTAGCTAGCTATAAAACCAGGTTCAATCCACCATTTTCTACATTTGAAAATGCCTGCACCAAGTCAGGAATATGACAGTTCTTGTCCATTCGTTTTTTATGCGTTTTGTTATTTGATTTTGCCATGTGATTATGGACTTTCCGAATTGATTTTCCTCTGAGTTCAGTATTTTTGTGATTTTACTTTATAATAAATTTCTCTCGTTAAAATCTAAAATATTGTTACATACACGAGCGAATCGTACAAGTTGAGATATGTAAACACCGTACGATGGTGACAAGCGAACATCAACATCTAAAAATTGATAATTAACGATAAGAAATGAAAAATCATCTCTTTTATCATAAATTTTAGTATGACGCTTTCCGTTAGTGATATAGATATCAAGGTCGAGGAAAGGGCAGTGGTCATTGTTAGTTCTAGCTTTATTTAAAGTAATTTCAACAGAATACATTTCCTTAGTATACATACTGAAGTCGTCATTATTGAGAGCCAAACTATCATCCAAATATCTAAAAGTATTTTTTAATTTGTTTATCAGATGTTGTTTCAATGGGTCTTTGCTGATTTTTGTCCTAAATTGTAACTCATAGCAATACAAAAACAGGTCCACAGTAAGTGGTGCACAGTAAGTCCCCATTGGAATTCCGATAACCTGACGGTATACGGAATCTCCAAAGAGAACAAACATGTTATCTAGTAAAAACTCAAGGGCAGATATAGTTCAAAGCATGTCTAATTGACATAGTTTTTTGTTTATTGCTACTAAAAAATGACCTAAACGAGTTTGAACATATATAATCACATTCTGACTTTTTAAATGCCCATTTAATTAGGTGTGTGATTTTTTTCTTAATGAGAATGTGAGGCAATGTGGTATACAGGGTAGAAAAATCAAAACTTTGAACAGATTCAAAATCACCAATATAAGCATGCAATTTATCAAGTACTTCCAACGAGTTCTTGACGTTCCAAAAGTAATTAATTCCCCTATTTTCGAAGGCCTTATTTGAACAATTTATTTCAGGTTTTTGATTGTACCAAGTGTACTGGTAAGAAGAATAAACAATTTAGTAGTGGAAAAATGGCTTGAAGACGAAATAAATCTATATTTGTAAGGTGTTTTGTGTAGCTTCGGAAGCCAATACAGAGTTGGGACTTTCATTGATTTGGTTCTGCTTGTAAAGCGGTAGCTAAAAGTTTATGTTTGTTACAGATGTCGTTTTCTGAAACTGGAGTCAGTTGGAATGTTGGTGAATTGGTGATTTTTTTTTCAGATTCTCAATGTAAAATTTACGTCAAACAATAATAATATTATTAACAGCTTTATTTGGACATAAACACATTCCTTGGCTAGTTCTTTTATTTTATGTTTGATACGGGAAATAGGTTTATTGTGGTTATTGTTAATAGTAAAATGTTCTTTAAAAGTTGAATACGTATATCAACTATGTTCATTACTGAATTAAAAAAAGAGTCCAAAGATTTTTTGTCAGCTTTTTCCCGTTTTATCCATTTCAAACAGTAAGCACGGAGTGAGTCGTGGATGCTATTACGACACTCATTCCAATTAACAATTGACGGGGGACGATATTTAGGTCCTTTACTGAGGAATGATTTTAACTCTCGGTCTTAAACGATGTTAAGATCTCCTGTTATAACATGGGAAAAGGGTCCATAAATGTATTCGGAAATATTACAACTACATGAAGTAGGTGTATTTTCACTGATATTAACATCTTTACACAATTGGCTTAATAAAACACACATTTCCGCATATATCTTTTCTAATGAATTAACTGTCAAAAAGTATTTAATTTTACAACGAAATGTATAGCTTTTTACCATGTAGCTGTACTAACCAGGAGTTCCATTGTAAAACTAATATCTTAACAATACATAAAGAAGTGGAAAATGAAACAAACACAATAAAAAACCTATAATGCATAATCAAAGAAATATCAGCTTAGTTAAACATATATTAAATACAATTAGACGGATTTGTATAATAAATAGCATGACATATACAGTTACTTGTAGTAAAACACACAACATTTCACAATCAAGAAATTTTATAGTGCAATGTAGGATAATATCATTGTAAAAATATACTGTCAATTCAAATGTAAAATTTAAAAGTCAATAGTTCATATTTCAACAACAAAGTAGTTATAAAACGATTTGCCTTATATATTCAAATGACATTGGATGAACGAAGGACAAATTTTTGATTAAATACATTCCTTTAATTATACACTTGACAAAAGTCAGAATGCGGTTAACCTTGACATGTGTGCGATTAACTGACAAAATGATTTGTATCGTATGAAATTTCCTTTTTTTTTCTTGCAGAATTTGATAATTATGTGACGCACCACTGCAGCAACTCAAGATGATATCTTTTCTAGCTGATATCAATATTAAAAAAGATGTATTTTTTTCTATTTTTAGAGAATATTATACATCTTGAATTCAGTATTACATGCTGTATTAGTATAGATATGATGCAGCATTCGATATTTAATTTTAAAACGAAAGTATGTTTTTTCCCCAGACTGACAACCAGGATTCCAGTAAACTAATTCTTAACAAACATAAAGAAGTGAAAAAAAAAACAAACACAATAAAAAACCCTATAAGCAAATCAAAGAAATTCAGCTTATTTAAAACTTAAAAAACAAAAGGGTTTGAAATAAAAGTACAATCAGTTCTTGTTTTTAAAACACACAACATTTCACAATAAAGAAATTTTTAAGTGCAATGTAGGAAAAATCATTGTAAAAAAAATACTGTCAATTAAATGTAAA